>JBAMAX010001347.1:0-18799 GCA_037043745.1 Chymomyza amoena
GAACACACCTGCAAACACAAACAGATACACACACGCTACACACAGATACAAAACACACACACGCACACAGGCATGCCAAGGCAGGTAAACAGCCGCTCCCTCGACTTAAGTGACAGCAACTACTTTTGCGCTGACGGCTTAGGCGTTCTGCTGCTTTTGCTGCCGGCAGCGACGCGACTTCGCATACCAACGGTTCGCATAGCTTTCATAATTTAAATGTCGCCCGTCTGAGTATGCATGTATGTGTGTATCTATGTGTGATTTGTATAGCTACAACGACAAGGAATTGCATCATCGTCAGGTAATTTGACAGATTTTTTTAGTTTGTTTACAGAGCGACTCGTTTATTTGCGTATGAAAACTGTCAAAAGACAAAGATGAGATAGTTTTGCTTTGATTATTATTATCAAGCATAAAAAAACTCAATGGAAGCGAAAGTGCTCAAAGATAGCGGCTAACTTTTTAGGCACAGGTGTGATCTTGCTAACAACGTAGCCAAAAAAAAAAAAGATTGCTTACATTAAAGTCGGGCGAGACCGACTTCTATATACCTATTAGATTAAAAGTGTGCGGTATGGTCGAATCTATGAAGGCTGACCCATGCCTATCACTTAGGCAGCCTTGTCCATTGTTTGATACATATATGATATAGTCAATGCAGAGAGAGTCAGTGGGCTACACTATACTCTTTTAAAAAAATAAATAGATTTTCTAAGATCAGTAAGGTGCAAAGCAGCTGCTGCTGCTATAAGGGCATTATCATCTTGGAGCATCTCCTCCAGGATGGTGAAAGAATGCAATAATTACATCCAAACCCTGTCCTCCAGGAACAAAGTCAGTGCTATGTTGGGTACCTGGACACTCAGGAGTGGATGGTAACACGATCGCTGACGATCTAGCACGACAGATGCCTCTACCCTGACTATATCTCCTGCGCCGTTCTGTGGTATTGGTTGGTCCACAATCAAGCACAATGGGCTGCAGGAGAACATAGGAAATACTGGTTCTTCTTACCGGGGCTACGTCAAGCAAAAGTGCTTGTCAAACCTCTGGATATGATCAAGACAAAAGGTCTTGGCAGAGCGGACTGTAAACTCCTGGTAGCATACCTATCTGGCCACCACACTGTTGGATACCATCTACAGAAAATTGGCCTATCGGACTCTTCAGAGTGCAGACTCTGCTCTCGAAGACGATGAAACCACCAGATATGTATATTCTCTGTGACTGCCCAGCGCTGGTATGGACAGCCCGTCACATGGTATGGACAAAGCCTGTCACACGGGAAAGGAACTGATTAGCGCCTTCCATCTTAGGTCAGTTCTAACAAAAGACCTATTGCTATTCATACGAAAAATCTTTTGGCCATAAATTATGGTTATGGTACAAAGGATCTTTTGGTCGCAGGTGCCCCACCTCTTTATGAGGTACCCTTACGGGAAAAAAAGGTGCAAACTGCCAAGTGGAGATTGAGAGAGTTGATTGAATTGTATCAACCAACGGTCGCTTTCCAAGTTTTATTATTTTAGCTCTTATAATTGCTTTAATAGCATAATAAATATGGGAACTAGTTTATTTATATTAATTTTTTTTAAATTATTAATAAATAATTATGAGAGTGAACAACAGATATCGACTTAGCTAATTAGCTGCTTTATTATTAAGCGCATCTTTTGCTGTCTATGAGATCGTAGATCTTCATACAGAATAATCAATGAACACATGTTACATCACTTTGGAGTAACCTAATATACCCTTTTACTCTATGAGTAATGCGTAAAATATCACACACTGGGATTGTAAATATTACGCATATTCCGCTAGCTTATAGATAATGAGCACATACCTCTTCGTAGGCAAAAAAGATAATTAATTTAAGCGCAATAAACAAAATATATTTTTGATTACGAACGTATCGTGCCGGAAAAAATTCGAAAAAAGTCATTCGTCTTTGCCTGCTATGCCGTTTATCATTGTACATATATAGATGGGGATTAATTTTTCAAAAATTAAAATTAAGCACGATAAAGTGTTTTAAAGCTGCCACAAAAACATGCAAACGCTACATAGCAAAGTCAGCTTTATAAATATGTACACATGTACAAATTAAGATAAACATTAGCAGCAGCAGCATTTTTGTTGTTGTAATATTTTATTTGTTTTATCTGAAATACTTTTGAGACAAACGGCAAAATAACAAACGTTTTTTTTTTCTTTTCTTTTTGTTTTTCGTCATAGCGGTTCGTTGTTGATTTTGTTTTTGCTTGCTTTTTTGTTGCTGTGAAAACCAGCTTGTGTGCGAGCGCAAGAGAGACTTGTGGCTCAGTTACTAAGTGCGAAGTCGTTACAGTAGTCATCTCGCTTGCGCGCATGCGTATGGCGGTATGCAATGCGGCATGCCTACCTGTGCACACACACGTACAGGTAGTTGTTACCTACATACATATATGTACATAACTTTGAGTGTGTGTGAGAGTGCGGTTTTAAAAGGCAGCTCTCTGTCTATTGTCGTCGTCGTTGTCCCCGCTGCGTCTGCTGCAACTTTAGTTTTTGACCGACCGCATTTTTTAAGCTTTCTTTTCCACCTGTTTTTCTTTCGCTTTGTTGTTATTTTTATGAGGATTTGTTCATGCACAAACACACAGACGCGTGTACATAATATACACACATGCACAGCTATATTGGCATTTATGTACATATGCACTAATACTAAAGGTGTGTGCAGGCACAAACTAACAAACTGGGAGCGGCGATTGTTGCCTTTATTGTATTGATTTTTAATGCTTTTGTTCAATTCATTCACGATTCACTTCACACACATAAATACAAACAACTCACATACACAACACACTAACGCTAGCTGTCAATTAACGTTGTGTGTATTCTAATTGACCGCTTTTGCAGGTATACAAAGCACACAATATATACTTATGTATGTATGCTAGCTAAATTATTTCGCATATACATATATGTGCATGTATTTATGTATATAGACACAATCACAAATCTTGTTAACAATTAGTTATTAGATATTTCCAACACGAGCTCATCACTAACAAAAATTTGGTCCGCTCACTTTGCATTCTTTTCTAATTAGCACGTATTCGAATTTCTTCATTGATCACGTTTACCAGAGTTATTTTAACTGGTTTTCAAAGCAACCAGCCTTTTATTTACTACGCATAAGGATTAGTTTAGATTTTAAACACATTTTTCTAAGAGCAAAATACAGCTTGAGCTGCTTTCATTAAATGCAAACACATTAAACTATAACTGTAATTGGGTTTGCGTTTTCATCTAATTTCTCTCTTTCACACTTGACACATCCACAAGCCACATCCATCCAAGCGTTCGTCACAACTTCTTTTTTTTTACCTGTCTGTCTTTTACTTGTTGTACTTTCGAACGAACTCTCTCGACCGTATTCGTTATTTGTCGCGTATTCTTTTCAATTTCTTTAAACAATGCACACAAAACTTCGTTTTAACACTTTAAATGATATACTTTATTTATATAAAAATGTTATCAATAAACTCCAAAACAAAAATAAAGCAAATATGTTCGGTATAAACTTATTTAAATAGCCGCAACGAACTGTTATTGTAAAACGCACGCGAGCGTTTTTTCCGCTATGGCCGCGTATAGTACATTTCAGGCCCGAACCAAAATAAAAAATAAAGTGTACGTACTAACTTGGCCCGGCTAGCAGTTAGCCCCCAGTAGCATGGTATAATAAGTTAAGGTAAAGTACTCTGAAATTTCACTCGCACGACAATTCTTAATTTCATTTTCGTTGCGAATGTTCATGAGGAAGGTTGTGTCTGCGCATTGTTTTTAAGCATATGCAGTTATTTTGTGCAGCGTTTATTGCAAGCATTAGCAACAAAAAATAATTTTGTATGCATATGTGCATATGTATGTGTGTTTGCTTATGCACGACAACAGCAACGAGGGTGGTTTTTTTTTTCGCTTTCTCGCTTTTTTTTTGTCCACACAAAAAATAAGAAATCGGTAGGTTCGGAGTACGTTACCTTGTCTTATTATACCATGCCCAGTAGAGCTAAGCCTCGAAATGCCAGCAACAGCCATTGAGCGTGTACGCTCAGAGTTGTTAGCCTGAGAGCGGGAGAGCAAGTGCGATTGAGCGCATAAAAATGAGAGCGTTTGTTTGCTTTATTTTACATTTTACTTCTTTTTTTTTTGTTTATTCAATCAAATCTTACTGCTATTAACTAATAACACTGTCCAACAGTGAAAAAGAACTTTTCAAGTGACCTAGTGTACGTTGTAGGTCTTGACGAGTAGATCACGATAGCGTTTTTCAAAATTGTCTAACACCCCCAAAATCGGAAGTTATCGCTCAAAAACCGTTTTTCGGGTACTGCGATCACTCCCACTATCACAACGTCGCCATTTTTCAACCGATTTTCGATTGCTTTACTGCTTTAGAAAGAAGAAGATTCAAGCTTTAAGATGATATACACTTGTTTATACTTTATACAAAGCAACTACGAGATTTTCTAAAAGATATCTAAGATTTACACTTTTTTTATTCGATGTTCCCACTTTGAAGTCATTTTTATATAACATTTTGTTAAAACACCTTTACTTTTTTACATTTAATTTTAAAGAAATATTAATTCCGAGTAAGAAAAGTTATGGTTTATTAAAATCGGTGGATAAATGTTTAAGTTACGACGCTTATTGTAAACAAGGAAATTACAATTCCATCGACAAAAAAAAAAGTTTTAGATGGATAATTCGTTTGTTCATGAAGATATCGTAACCAAATTTGGTATAATGCTTAAGAACAATAAAAAACTTTCCAAGTGCCAAATTTGGTCGCAATATTTTAAAAAACAAACGAAATACAACAAATTTTGTTAAAAAATCGATTTTTTGGAAGACAATTACTATGGGAGCTATATGATATAGTTAACCGATTTTGTTCAAATTTGGCGTTTTGAAATTTTTAGAGCACTTAAGCAATGTGCCAAATTTCAACGAAATCAGTTGACTATATCATATAGCTCCATAGTAATTGTCTTCCAAAAAATCGATTTTTAACAAAATTTGTTGTATTTCGTTTGTTTTTCAAAATATTGCGACCAAATTTGGCACTTATAAGTTTTTTATTGTTCTTAAGCATTATACCCAATTTGGTTACGATATCTTCGTGAACAAACGAATTATCCATCTAAAACTTTTTTTTTGTCGATGGAATTGTAATTTCCTTGTTTACAATAAGCGTCGTAACTTAAACATTTATCGACCGATTTTAATAAACCATAACTTTTCTTACTCGGAATTAATATTTCTTTAAAATTAAATGTAAAAAAGTAAAGGTGTTTTAACAAAATGTTATATAAAAATGACTTCAAAGTGGGAAAATCGAATAAAAAAAGTGTAAATCTTAGATATCTTTTAGAAAATCTCGTAGTTGCTTTGTATAAAGTATAAACAAGTGTATATCATCTTAAAGCTTGAATCTTCTTCTTTCTAAAGCAGTAAAGCAATCGAAAATCGGTTGAAAAATGGCGACGTTGTGATAGTGGGAGTGATCGCAGTACCCGAAAAACGGTTTTTGAGCGATAACTTCCGATTTTGGGGTGTTAGACAATTTTGAAAAACACTATCGTGATCTACTCGTCAAGACCTACAACGTACACTAGGTCACTTGAAAAGTTCTTTGATTTTTGTCAATTCTGTAGGACAGTGTAATTAGTAACCTAATAAGCTCTGATCTCAGCTTTTCGATTATTATTAGCCTTGACCAGTTTTGCTTTCAACGCCTTAACATCCACCTTTTGATTATCATCAGCACCAGCTGCCAGTCGTTGTCGCTTGGGTGCATCCTCAGTGGGCGGCACAAAGTCCTTGTTGCGGCGTTCGGTTTGCTTTTTGGCTGCCTCGGTTTGCTTGGCACTACGCTCCTGTTGCTTCTTGGCCTGTTTTTGTTCCCTGTTGAGGAAATATTCGCCAGTGGCCAGCTGCTTGTCAATTTTGCTTTCAGGCTGCGCTGGCGGGAATGGTGTGTACTCCTTTTTGGGTTTTTTATTTTTAGGCTGCTTGCGTTTGCTTATGTTCTTGTTCTTGAATTTTGGCAAAAAGCGTGACCAATCTTCATTGGCTAACTTTGGATCTTTCATAAGCTCACGTTTTATCATCAGCGCTTTGATATTGTAAATGGGATGTACATTGTTCATAGTCTCCAAGACAATATCGCGCACCTGTTGCAGGCCTTTATAGGGACCCAAAGAAGACACCGTGTTACCTTGAACAAGCACGTAGCAGTCAGTGAGCAACTCTATGGATTTGAGTGTGGCACCATTTGGGCCAATTAAACGCTGACGCCGTTTGACAAATTTTTCTTTTTTATGCACCAAGTTTCCAATTTTAATAATATCGCAGCCAATTTCATCTTGCAGCACACGTTTCGCTTGCTCGAAGGGCACACTACGTGCCATTAGCTTGATCATATCGCGTGCCTTAATTATAATATAGGGATCCCAAGTTTTGCGTGTGGTCTTAACTACCATGCTGCCCTCCATAAGATCAAGTTCTGCCTTAAGGTTGTGCTCCGTCAGACATTGTTGCACCAATGGCCAAACCTCTTTAAGATACTTCTCGCGATATTTTGGAAATAGCGTGGCAAAGGAGCTCTCCTCGACCATGCCATGTGGATTATCATCTGGCTTAAATTCGGGTATCTTTAATGACCATGCATTATCCACTGGCTCGGTGCTTATTTTCTTGGTATCCTCGACTTCGCTGTCACTCATTTTAATAGTTAATATGCGTCAATATTTGTTAAAAATAAATAGACTTAGTTAAGCAAGTATGCCGTGCACGTTTGTTGTGACAGCTGTGCGGGAGCTGCCAACTTGTGGCTTAAATTCAGTGTTGCCAGATAGACTGAATTCACCAAATGTGTTAAAACCTAAAAACAGTTTATTTTGAATTACAAATTTAAAAACACTAAGAAAAAAGTATCTTGTAAACCTTGAATTTACGTAACTGCAAATTGATTTTTGAGAGGTCGGTTATCTTGAACAATAAAGTAAGAAACCCAAATAATTTTATTCAAAACTATGCAATTTGATTTTAACCAAAATATTACCGCATATGGCAAGAAAAGTTTTATCTAGCCAGGCTTATTCCTTACTGGCGCAATTACTGTACATTTTCCCCCATTAAATCAAATGCCCAAAACTTCTGATTGTGGTGTTTTGCTTTATTTGGTTTATATGATTAACTAAAAAAGCTTTTACTAAGTAAATTATAAACAAATAGAGATACATTTTGCACACAGTAAACTTAAGATTATATTGCACAATAAATGAATGACTGGCCAGTAAATGCACTCTTAAAGAAATAGCAGTAAACGGCACAAATTATGAAATAACAAACAAATCAATAACAAAAATATAAAAATATATACTTGCTAAAAGCGCGAAATATGTGTAGATTGAGCTAGAAGCTTGCTTGTGCCTTTAAAATATAAGGGCGCCCAATAAAGGAACCCAAGTTTTGATTCTATGCGACATATACTGTGACTATGAATACTTTGGTTAGTGTATTGTGTAATGAGTTAGTTGCCATTGCTTGCCGTTAAAACATTTCGGCTAAATTAATTACTTATTAACGAGACCCCTGGCCTTGGGATAGGCCGAAGCGGGTTTCTTGGGCTGCACACGTCCCGTGGGCGGGCGACGATTCGAGTCAAGAGCGCTGGTTGGTCCTGGCAGACCACGACTGGACTTAATGTTACGTACATTTGGACTAGCGCCATTACTGCTGACAGCTATACCTGAGGCAGCTGCAGCGC
This sequence comes from Chymomyza amoena, assembly GCA_037043745.1. NCBI lineage: Eukaryota > Metazoa > Arthropoda > Insecta > Diptera > Drosophilidae > Chymomyza > Chymomyza amoena. The sequence continues at coordinate 7,829 of JBAMAX010001347.1, forward strand.
CTGTACTAGCACGCACTGCAGTTGAAGCGGCATTGGCATTGATAATGTTCTCCAGACGATTTCTCAACGAGTCAGTATGCGAATCTACAATGTCTATATCCTCTCCAGTTTGCATAGCTTGTGCCAGCACCGCTTGGAGTGAGGCTGATACCTTCGGTGTGCGATATTCCTGTGTTGTTCTGCAGGGCATTTCCAGCTCGTAGTTTACAATATTCTCGCTCTTAAAACGCAATGCACTGGGCGCATTAGACTTAGACTCTTGTAATGCATACTCTGATGTAGGTCGACGACGATGTGGATGCGAGACTGGTCGCTTGCTGCTCGGCTTTCCGTCAGTTGAAAACGGCAAAGAGGAAAACTTCCACTCCTCTTGCTCCTCATCATACTTAGCTTGGGTATAAAGACGTTGCTTTACCTCAATGGGCACAAAATTATCGATGATCAGCAGCTGCCGCTTTAGCTCCTTTACAAGTTCATTTTGAGCCATTTCCAATTCACGCAAATCCTGGTTATGATCGTGTTTGCAATCATTCAGCTCCTGCTGCACGGCCAAGTACTTTTCATAGCATTTGGATAGTTTACGTTTCTTGAGTTCAACTACCTGCTCTAAAGACTTGGCAGTCTCGCGTATTTCCAAAGTAGTCTCCTCCTGTAGCTCCAACTGCTGCTGTATTTCAATTTCACGTTTCTTGCGCTCTGCAATCTCCACCAGTTTTTTCTCTAATTCTATTTGTCTTTCACTGTAAGTATCCAGCAGGTTTTTACCACCGCGTACGAGCTGACTTTCCAATTCGGACAACTTGGCGGCCAATTTTGCATTTTCCACACGCTCACGTTCAAGCTCTTCATTGGATTTAGCTACTTCTTCTTCGTTTTCCTTATCCGATTCCAATTCGGGCTCGCTTTCCTCTTCTGGTTGCTCCTCTGTGGTGCTTTGTGTGATGCTTAAATTGACATCGCGGTTTGTAATTTCCTTTTTGGGCTTTTTTACACGTTTCTTGGCCGCAGCAATCTTTTCGCTTCGTTGTTGCTGCTGTGGTGCAATGAGTCGCTTGAGACGTTCAATCTCCTCTTGATATTCCTTAAGTTTTGCATCTTGTGGATCCTCGTTCTTGATAGGTTGATTCTGTATGGACTTGGCACGTGAAGCATAACGCAAAGTGGTTAGCGTTTCGTTGTAGTTATAAGCCGAAGGTCCAATATTGGCTATCATAATAGTCTTGGAGTTGCCACCCAAGGAGTCCTGCAGCAGGCGAGTCAATTTGGAATCACGATAGGGCACATGAGGCGAATTTTCAGCTAATGCTGATATTACATTGCCCAGCGAAGACAGCGCCAAGTTTATCTTGCTTGCCTCTTTTAATCGCTCTGCTGAGGCGCCGGTTTTGGTCTGACGCTCACTGCCAGCTAAATCAATAAGATTTAACTTGCCTACTTTAATGGTATTCGTCTCGGTGTCACACATCTCGATTTTGATCATGAAAATGGCATGGGAACTGCAAAAAAGTACGACTCATAAGCTTAAATTTAAAATACTCTTCGTTTCCAGTGGCTTACCGAGAACTGTGCTCATTCATGTTGGTAAAACCCACAGTGCGATTTTTATTACCAATCTTCATTATGTTTAACATGTCATCCACACTTTTGCAGTTGATTGCAAAAAGATTAGGCACATAAACGCCGGAACCGCGTTGACGCACCTCCAAGTTCTTAGAATTGGGTTTTAATAGATCGCGCAACTCTTCCATATAGATTTCCAAATAAGAAACATCCACCAAAAATTGAAAGTTCTCTGTACGATTTATGTGCAGCCATATTTGCTCAAAGGTGCGTGGAATGATGCCCAGAAGATCATCATTGCCTCGTGCGCCTTCCATAGTAAAGGTTTTTCCGGTACCGGTCTGGCCATAAGCGAATATGCAACCATTAAAGCCCTCCAGTACAGAGCTAACCAGCGGAAACACCACTTCATGGTAGAGTGTTGTTTGCGTAGCGGTGGCATCATAAGCAGCATCATAGGTAAAGACCTTGCGTTGCTCCTTATTTGCATCGACTAGATTTTGCAACTCAACTACACCGCGGTTGGGGTAAACGGTGACCACCTCCGATGAGCCTTCGGTACGTTCTCGATTACTAATAGGACGACATCGCACCACAACTTGAACGCATTCGTTAGGTGCCTGCTGGCTGTGGGCAGTTCCGGGGCGTTTGCTCTTCGCACTCATGCTGCAGCTGTTAGTTTTATGTGACTAAAGCAGCCTTGCCTCCCCCGCTGTCCGTAACGACGATGACGACAAAGCCGAAAACAAACGAAAAGTTGTATCAAAAATCAATAATCTCATTTAGACAACGTTATTTTCTAAGAACGTATAATTCAGTTTAATATGTTTGTATTTAGTTTTAAACATTTTAGGTCAACTTTGTACAAAAAATTTTGCAATTATTACCTGTAAATTACTTCACCTTGAGAGTATTTACTTTTTTGTTCAAACTGCAAATATTTATGTGTGAGTGATTTTTATATAAAACCGTACATATCGATACAGATATCAAGAAGTTGAATGATAAACATCGTTTCATCGTTACAGTGTGTACTCATGTTTTTAGAATTATTTTTATGTAGGGTCACACTCAAATAATACATTTGGAATCGTTTGAGTCATTTTGGCATTATCGAAAATCTTTGGGTGAGTTTGGACGTCTGCTTGTAGAGCTCCGACCTTTTCACTTTCGCAAACAAAGAAGCGACGCAATAAAATTTTTCACTCGTATAAAACCTAATAAAATAAGCTAAAAACTAAAGTTTAAAGACAAAAACTGATTATACATGTATTCTTAGTGGGCTTGAACATAAAACTTTCACCATTGTGCCAACTTATGGTGTCGACAAAGTCGAATTTTTATTTGGGGCGTGGACGTGTTCAGTAAAATATAAAATGGAGCATAAGATTGCTTTAATTTGGTATTTGACATTGAATCGTATTAAAAGTGGTAACAAATAATATAGTGTAGCGAGAAACTATTTGGTTTGCTGCGTATTAAAGTTTTTAATTGCATATTGTGAAATTTGTGAAAAATCAATATGGCGTCGTAAGGGCGTCTACGTGGTTGCTGAGGAGTGCTGCCCATTGCCAAAACAGCGATTGAATAATTATTTTCGAACAAAGAATTCAATAACATTGTTTACAAAATAAAACAAAGCATGCAACAATTCTTCCTTATAAATATAAATATTTAAAATGTAAAACTCATGTTTGTAGATTGCAGTAAGTTGTCAGCTCTGTTGCAGGGTGTCTTTTTTCATGGTCGCTTTGATTATCGATTAATCGATTGACTCATCACTAGTTAGCCAATGCAACGCGAAGCACATTTTTCTACTCGGCTTCTAATATTAAATTTGTGGCCAACGCTAAGATTGTATTGATTGGTTTAATATTAAATTGAATATTTTTAATTTATTTATTGGAAACATTGAACATTAGATTGGTTTTAATTGCTACAGACCACACATTTGTTGCTACTTGTGGACTTTGGCTGATTTAGAGCTACACAGTTATTGCGACGTAAGATTTTATTGCTGAAAGTGATTTGAAGGTTCTACATGGCATATGTTGTATAAACATTTATAAAGTTGCGGTACTTAAGATTGTGTTTTTCTTCAATTTTAGATTTGAATTTGCAATTAAAGCATATAATTTAATGGCGTTAACGCGGTTGATTACGTAATCTGCAAAAATTAAAGGAAAAAAAATTCCACTCGACTTCTTGTAGAGTGAGTGAAAGAGACAACTAGGGTGCTTTAAGAATCTTCGGCGTTGCCGTATAGTTCGTTTATACATTAAATAGTTACAATGGTGAGTGTAGTTGTATAATTAAGTGTACATATTTAATTAATTAAATATTTAAAAAATTTCCAGCCACGCATAGTACCCTTACAGTTATTAAAGTGCCTTCGGGTGCTGTTAGACAATAATGGTGGCATATTAAGTTCACAAGAAGTGAAGCGCATAGCGGGGTAAGTTGACACTGCCACGCCAACAGTGGCGCCATCTAGTGCGTAATAAAGCGTTTATATCATTGTGAATTGTTGAATGTTTTTTAAATTTTAGGTTGATGGCCAAATATTCAAAAAAGCTGGTCTCCAAATGCGTTTATGTTCAAATTTTAAAATCTACGAAAACTGAGCTATTGGGTGATTTCATGGCTGTTGGTGGCTGGTCACTGGTTTACACTTGGTTAAATGACGCCATACGTGCTATGAACTGGCCCCTTGTACAAGAAATACTGGAACTTTTGCTCCTATCTCCTGTAGATGTGCAACGTTTAAGAATTAACTCTGCTCCGGTTCTTGTGAAAGGTCTTTGCAAAGATGGCGGCAATGAAGGTAACTACGATTTTAATATAAGTTTTCTTTTTATTTATTTTTTATTTTTGGGTAACATTTAAGTTTACATGATTCTAATGCATTTTATTTATTTCTATTCCCATTGTTTTAGGAGTTCGAATATTAGCGAAGCGGCTTGTCGAGCAGTGGCTTAAAATAGTAACAGGCAATTCTAGCGGCATTGTAACAGGAGGATCTTCTGGTGCTCTACCAGCTCAATCAGTGGTGCCTGCTGCAATAGAATCGGACACAAGCGAGATGGCAAACCAAATTGCTGGATCGGGTACCTCGGACTCGGCTCAAAAACAGGCACAATTTATGGAGCACAGCTCATCGGACAGCACGGACAGTGGAAGCGCACCTGTGACTGTCAATTATACGATAACCTCAGCGTTACGTAAATCCAATACAGACAGTTTAGTTTTAAAATTGAAGCCTATTGAAAAATCGTCAGCCGCATCGGCAAATTCTAGTGTACTTAATGAAGATGATAGTTCCTTGTCGCAAGCTGAGACAGGCGTTAAAGATGGGGCAGAGGGCAACACCAGTCTTGATAATTCTGATAAAACCAATTTAAATGATAGTAGTACAACAGATTCTAAAACTGGGGAAGATGGAGATAAAAAACACAAGAGCTCACGAGACAAAAGTAAAAAATCTGATAAAGAGCGTGAGAAGGATCGTAAATCATCTAGTAGCCGATCCTCCTCATCTAGCCATAAGTCGTCCTCTTCGTCGTCATCCTCTTCTAAGAAAAGCTCGTCCTCTTCGTCACACCGCAGCTCTAGCGATAAACATCGTGATAAGGACAAGGCACGCTCAAGTTCGAGCAAAGACAAAGAGCGTAAAGAGGGTAGCGGTAGCAGTTCCTCCTCTTCTTCGTCCTCTTCGAGCAAGCATAAGTCATCTTCAAAGTCCTCATATTCATCCTCTTCTAGTTCATCTAAAGATCGCAGTCGAGATAAGGATAAGGAAAAGACTTCCTCTTCGTCCTCTTCATCTTCCCCCAAAACCAGTACAGACAAAGACAATAAGCTTATGCCACCACCTGCCGCATCGGTTTCCGATAAAAAAGTCAAGGACTCTGAATCAGATGCCCAAAAACCAAAATCGATTCCGATTATGTATAGAAAAGCATCGATATCTATAGAAACAAGGCGAGACACTGAAAAAGGAGGCACCGTCAAAACTTATCAATCCAAATTCCGTTCTCATGGCCTTAACGAAGAGGCACCGCCTCCACCATCGCGCAAGGGTCTAAAGAAACCAACTTTCTCCACCCCAACCACGTCCACTTTGTTAGGGTCGACACTGAAGAGGCCATCGCCACCTCCAAGAGATTCACCGACTGAGAAAAAACCAAAGATCGATATCAACAATGTTAGCGGGCATGTGGAACGGCCAGGTGCTGCTAAGTTAATAGCACCCAAGAAGAGTAAGTATTTTAATTATAAATATATTACTAATTTTTTGTTTTCTGTCTATTCACAGGACATTGTTGGTTTTTGCTTTTGTTTTGCTAAAGATTTTTTTTGTGTAATTAGTTGATGAAAACCATTGAAAGCGTTTATTTTGTTTGTGGGTTAATCAGGTTGCCTGCTCTATATAGAATATATATAGATGCTTGCTGTAAGGTTTCTTAAGGGGGAAATGCAATTGCATATGAGACAGTTTTTGAACACAAATTGTGTGTTGTAAATGATAAAGCGATCGCTTTAGAACATTGGCTTTTGCGCGTGCCACGAAATTCCTATAACTATTTTGAAGCAGTCTATGGAGTGCATCTAGAGCTATTCCCCCCGACGCTGGAGTTGCCACAGCATTGAGCACTTATCTAGAAGACTACTTGAAGCCAGAAAACCGAGCCAATTGCAATGCGCATGCGCCTTAGTGGAATGGTGAACGAGTCGAGTCTGCATGATGGTGTTAAGTACAAACCCCGAAAATACACATATACTATATATGCTTTACACAGCTTATTATAAGGTCTTAAGGTATGTTGTTTTTATAAAAAAAAAATTAGCCAACTCTAACCTACATACAACAAATAAATACAAATTTTCATTTAGAAAAATACACTTTTTCTATTGAAATAAAAACGAAAAACAAAAAATATATAATCAACTTTGAGCTTGGCGGTTCCTAAAGTTTGGTAGCAAATCATGAGCATGTTCCACAGACAGTCTCAAATGGTCGAGGCTACGTATATAACTGATGGTAATCTAGGCTTGTTTTAAAGCTTTAAGTGGAGCTCGCATAATACTGCGCCATCCATACACGATACAATTTTTGTTGCGCTGTCCTATTTTTTGGACGCAACATGTGGAAAATGTGGCATGGACACTGTTCTAATGTTTTATGCTCATGTTGCCACCAAAGTCTAAGAACACGAGCGCCTTTTATTTGTATATAATGTTAAAAACACATATCGAAAGACCTACTTAGATCAGTGGGTCCTTTTGGCTAATTAGATCGTAAGCGTCTGTTTGCCAGCGCTACGTACAGTCAGCACCTGTTGCTGCCTATGGGAGAGACGCACGCGAGTACGCATAACAAATTTGACCTTGTCTTCGTCTTTACGACGACCTACTAGACACATACGTAGTCGTATTTTAGGTTTTCTATTAGTGTACTTTCCGTTTTTTTTATCAGCAAAAGCAAAAACCCATCAATGTTTAATTTTTTATATACCATATAGCGCATATGTCTTTTCCCTTACTTATTCTGAATTTCACTTGTTGATTTTGCAGTTTGTACTTTGGTTGAGACCAACCTGTTCTCGGATGCTTTGACTGCTTCGATTGAACCTAAGAAAGTGGTTAAACGCAAACGGCCCTTGGCAGCTGCATCACCAACTGAAAAAGATGCACCAGTGGCGCCGCTGAAATTCTATCAGGACACATTGGATGAGTCCAAAGGCGATGATAAATCAGATGACAGCGCCAAGGAGGGCGATGAACGTGCAACTTCACCAAATAAAGACAACGATGTGGATGATGATGATATACCACTAAAAAAGGTTAAGGAAGACATTGAGCAGAAAGTACAAAAGGAGAAATCGGCTGGCGAGGGCAGCGAAGGTGAAAACAGCAAGAGTCCAGTTGAGGAAATAGATGATACACCGCCGGAACCCAAAAAGCCTGGTCCTGGCTGCGGGCCTGATGGTCCACCGGGCGTGCTAATGTTGCATCGTCGCAAGGGACCCAAGAAGAAGCTCACCTGGCAAACTGAAGATAAACTAACTCAGGTGCGCTTATTCGAGGTAGATCGCTCCGAGCGCATTAACGTGTCGAAGCAAAGCTTCCTCGAAATGAAGAACATGGAGCGTTACAGTGAACGTGATGCTTTGAACATTGCCAGACGTGGCTTTGATGATAGAATGGCGCCACAAACGGAATGGCGACCGCTCTTGGAGGTAGACAATGTGCCTGCCCATCCCAATGGCAATCTGTCTAAGCAGCGTGAGGTGCAAAAGGAACGGGAGGCAACTACCTTGAGTGCATATTACTTCTCGATGGAAATGATACCTCCTAGCGCAGCTGAGGCGGAAATTGAGCCACACTTTCCGCACGATATACCGGTTATACCTATGGACGATTTGACAGGCAATCCAGATGCTGTGAATGACTATAGCTCACTGCCTTGGCCGGAACCGAAGGGATATGCAACTGGTACTGCAGAGTTGAACTTTGGTGATAATATGAACAATATGATGCATCCTGGCATTTCACAAAATATGATGAATAACAATCCTTTCCAACCATTTGGCAACTTTATGCCAAATGCTCCCAATATACCGCCAAATGCGCAAATACCAATGAACATGCCACCAGCGGCTGGTGTACCACCTAACATATGGCAAAATCAAATGGGACCTGCACCCATGATAAATAACATGAATGGACCGGGCATGGACATGAATCCTATGGGCGGCGGCATGCCGCCAAACTTTATGGGCCCACAGTTTGGCAGTCCAGGACCATTTGGACAAGCGCCTCCAGGCTTTAATAATAATATGAACAACATGAATTATCCACCCATGATGGGCGGTCCGCCTATGATGAACGGTCCTGGACCTGGACCTGGACCCATGCCAAATGGCATGGGCCCAATGAACGGTGGCCCCAGGAATAACAACAATCGCAAAGGCGGTGGTAATTGGCGCAGCGGTGGTAATAATTTTCAAGACAATTCCGGTGGCAATTGGCGCTCGGCGGGCACTGGGCCGAATCGTATTGGAGGCGGTGGCTTAGGCGGCAATAATAATGGCATATGCAAGCAATTCATGCGCGGTCATTGTAACTTGGGCAAGTCCTGTAAATATGTGCATCCTCAAAAGAAGCGCATGTAGGATATGCCCGAATCTTCTGCGGAAGATTCGACACATTGATCTCACAAAACCACACAAACAAAACTCACTGCGATAAGGCATGCGTACGTAGCTTTTATAAAGCATAGCTGCTTGCAGCGCCGCTGCCAAGCCCACTCTCCCTACTTTCCCCAAACCTAAAGAAGACTGTAGCCAGGTGCCGCCTGGTCTTGGATGTATATAAAACTAAGTATGAGCATAGATTTAGATTTATTATATGTATAATATTAGATGCAGGCTATCGTTATATTGTTAAGTGTTTAAGTTGTCTTTTTAAAAAACTAAAAACAAAAATCTAAACATACGCAAAGCATTTATTAGACGGGCTGCACCAACAGCTGTATATGTATACATAGGATGCTTATATGTACATAGAATAGTAAATAGTTACTTAAGAAAGCTACGCAAGATGCGTCTGTTTATGAATTCTATTTAAGTTTAATGCTTTTCATTATTACAGAATATAGCTGCTTTTCGAATTTTATAAAAAAAACACAAACAAATACTTATTATTTAAGTTTATATTAATAAAGACAAAGTCATATGAATGTAAAATCTTAAAACTTTTGTATTTTATACGACTGTATATAAGCTTAAAAAAGTTCTGTTGCAAAATGGTCTAAATCAATTGAAAGAAATGCTAGGTTGGTGGGGCGCTTTCTTTTGTTTATTGCACTTAACCTAAAATTTGTAAGGCTTCTGTTAGGTTCGGGCGTTGGTTTATCCAACTATGTATATTTTAAAAAGCTCATTCAGTTGTTAGCATTTCATCATACCAGCGCTAGATTGCGCTAGTTTTTTTTTGTAATTTGTAATTGGATCCAAGAAAATGAAGTTTTTCAAAGTGATTTTCATGTTGCACTGCCTCTTTGTGGCCAGCAGCGCGCTGAGCTTTACTGTAACCTCTAGAATCTTTATGGATGTTAAGCACAAGAAGCAGCCCTTGGGACGTATTACTTTTGGTCTGTTTGGCAAGCTGGCGCCCAAGGCGGTGGCCAATTTTAGACACATATGTCTACGTGGTATTAATGGTACCAGCTATGTGGGCGCCAAGTTTCATCGTATTGTAAATCGCTTTTTGGTGCAGGGCGGTGATATAGTCAATGGCGATGGCACGGGTTCTATAAGCATTTATGGTGACTACTTTCCGGATGAGTCGCTGACAGTGGAACACAATAGACCGGGCTATTTGGGCATGGCAAATCGTGGACCACACACAAATGGTTGTCAGTTTTATGTGACGACTGTGGCGGCCAAATGGTTGGATGGCAAGCATACGGTTTTTGGCAAGGTTATGGAGGGCATGGACACCATTTATGCCATTGAGGATGTAAGCAGTAAAAATGTGTGCACAAGAAAGATTGTTACAAAATTTTGGTTTTTTTTCAGGTCAAAACTGACACAGATGACTTTCCCATAGAGCCGGTGATTATAACTAATTGCGGCGAGATACCAACTGAAAGTTTTGAATTCTATCCGGATGATTTTAACATATTAGGCTGGGTCAAGGCGGCGGGTTTGCCAGTGACAAGTTCTTTTCTTGTGCTGCTAATTTTTCACTACTTTTTCCGGCAGCTCAATATGTACTGCTAATGCGCAGTCGCTATGCGCCCCAAAACTCCTACCTGACAGTGGACTTAATACTATAGCTATTGGAAATCTGTTTATGCACAATACATAGACAAGTCCACACAGACATGCATATAAAAAACTATATATCTTGCTTATTGTTGTTACCAATCAAGCTTATCCTAAGCAATTACCAAAACTTTGTAACTCTACTTAACCATGTAATTATTTGTACTAAGTTTATTTGCCTTAATCTTTCAGCAAAGTTGTGCCTATATAATAAAGTTGTTAGAATATTTTATTTCTAATAATAATAATGGGATTTTTCAATAGGGACGCTACAAAAGTAGACCGATAAGGACAGCAAACGAAGCCATATTTATTCCCGCTCTCTTGACATTTCTCTTCAGTAAGGTTTGCCATTTCATCATGGAAAGATATACGATCCAACAAAAAGTCGAAATTATTAAAATTTACTACCTAAATTCAGTGGCCTCAACTTTAAGAGCGCTACGTCCAATTTATGGTCGTCATAATTGTCCTGCCAGATCAACAATTGAGCGTATAGTGGAAAAATTTGAGTCTATTATTTTTATTCTAGTATATTTTTTCTAAAAAGTAGAAATATTTTTACTTAAGAAAATATAAA